>CM043018.1:71772674-71800896 GCA_023690525.1 Holotrichia oblita
TCACTGCTGTTTCGTACATTAAATTAAGTCTCGTTGCTTTTATCTTGATTCCTACTGTCAGATTATTTCACAAAAAAAATCAAAATTGCAAATCTCACGATAATCAAGTGATAGAAACAGACTTTTACAAATAATATAGATAACTTCTTGTTCACAAATAAAAGAAAAAACGTTACACTATTAGAATGTTATCTGCGTTTGTTAGTTTCGGTAATTTAATATTTATGTGTAAATTATGCGTGATTTACGCGAACATTGACTTACCAAGAATACATTATTATTTTCAAATCGTTATCAAATTAGTGTAATAAAAATGTATATTTGTCGTTATACGACGTTAAGTTTCAATCACCGTTGTGTTACGGTAGGAGCATTAACATTTTTCGTTTTATCGTGTAGATATACATTCATATGCATGTATATTTAAGAACAATAGGTTATGTTCAAAAATAGGTAGTCTTGTTCATGTTAATTAATATTAAAATAGTAGGAGCAGGACCTCCAGCCTCCATCTACTCGTGCTCAAAAAATAGAATGGAATAATGAAGGACTGCTACCACCCACGAAGTCAAGTTTTAATGTCTATCTAGTCTCGAAGAACAAAAGCAAGGATACAAACATTACGGATCTCAGGGGCAAAACGATCTCGCAATTGAGTTAGCTGAACTGTACTATGCAAACTGGTATTGCAAGGTTCAAAGCTAAAGGACGTTTGCTTTTCAACCTGACAAATTTGAATTAATTGAGATGCCAGATCAGAAGTTTAGAGAATTTGAACAAATATCTAGCAAAATAGCAGGAAAAAAAAAAAAACAAACAAAGGAAATGAAGAGCAAGGCCAAGAAAACGATATGGTAGGACAGGGTGAAAAGGAGAAACTACTTCTGAACTGTCACAAATTTTATTGAAGACTTCAGTTAAGGAAAAATATCAGAAACCAGAAAAATAGAAAACCATCTACCGAATGCGGTGATTAAAGGAAAAACTGTTAACAAATAAATCTTCAGAGGTTTAGAGATCAGGTTTTTAGGTCAGAAGTTTTATCCAAACCTGATCAATTAAGAAACAAATTCGAACTAAAAAATCATGAGAGCACTTTCAACTGAAGGAGGTTGGTTGGTAGCACTAAAGTCCCTTCTGTGGACAAATTTTTTAATCGCAAGTAGAAGACACTATGTTCACTGTGTTTAATTAAATATTTGACAGCAAGATATTAGGTTGCATAAGGAATAACTTACTACCATCTACTCGGTATTACTAATTGAAAATTTGTTGCTACAATCCTTCCCCTTCTCCGTCCCCCTTGGAATTCCAGATGTTATTAAAATGGTTTTTTGTTTTGTTTTGCGATTACACTACCTACATTCCATTAACACAGTATTTCTTTGTCTTAAACTGGCTGTTCAAGAATTCTACTATGATGCAGCATACATACATTAACTCCTGCAAATTTATTATTATTATTATTTAAGGTAGGGAGAGTTCTTTTATAATCGAAAATTATGATGGAATTCGACAAATAGCTCATTTTTAAATTTTTGACTGGTTTTGACTAATAGCGGTGTTTTGAATTCACCACATTTTTTGTTGAATATTGAAAAGAATATTTACACAAGATGTTCGAAGGTGACACTAAGTAAATACCTAAATTTTTTAGTAATATATTCAAATTATTTATGTGCTGGTTAAATATGGACTGACGTGCTCGCGCAAAGGAATGCAAAATATAAACCGCATACAACTTATTGTATTCTCGATAAAACAAATTTATTATTATTCATTCGGTCAAAATTTTAAAATATACATCCTACGTAGACTGGTGATTATAGTTTATATAGTTCTATCAATATGCAAAAATTGAAAACTTAGAATGAAATGGACATTTTGAACTGACGTTTTGGAAAAAAACTCGTTTGAGAATGTGATAACTAAGTTAAACTCTAACCAATATGTAGCTTGCAAATGTTTTTCTTGCAATTATTCCAACTTTTTGATTTTGATTGGAAACAAAATTGCCCGAAAATAATTCACAATAATCATATTATCTAAATTAAATGGGATCTCGGTGATTTTTCAAAAATATGCAAAAATTGTTTTAAACGATTATTCAGAGGAAATTGTTTTATTGGCCTTTAACTTCTAACTAGACAAATATCCAAGCATTCTTTAGACCGTATAAGCAGATCTTTACTGAAGAGCAGCATACAACTGCTTCCACTAAGACTCCGTCTGTGTTGAGTAAAAAGAATATCACTGGTTATCAGTACATCCGTTGAAAGGGCTACTAACGTCAATATAGTATGCTGTTGGTCACCATATCTCGCCATTCTTCATTTCCTCTAGGATGTGGATCAACTAACTTTTTTTTAACAATACACCACCAGGTTCAGGCGCGTGTAATATATCAGAGCAGAATCATCCAATGGTTGCTATATTTCAGAAAACATGCACTCCTAGCAAAGAGGGTCCTATGTTATTATTAATGCATGACCATGAATCGTATCTTATTCCTATTTAGCAGCGAATATATCACTTCAATCTGTTAGAATTCCTTCTGCATATTAGTCACCACACTTAACTTCTAGACGTTGCTTTCTACGGCTCTTTCCAAACTACCTGTATCAGAGCATGTTATTACGACTACTTTGTGAATCATTCAGGGTTAAATATGCTCAGCATTAAAGATGTTGTTGAGCTTTTTAATGCGGCTTACGGTAAAGACGACTTCCATTGAATACTCAAATATTGAATGATTTAGATTCTGAACCATTGGCGAAATCAGAAAGACAATATAATGACCTTGAGGTACCCATGCGTCTCATGCTATGGACATTGAGGTAACTGGACCATCTCTTGCTGTAACCATTGAGATAGCCAGATCGCCTCGTGTTGTAGACACTGAGGTAGATGAACCACTTCTTGTTGTGTCGCGTATAGGACTGTCCACCATAATGACAATCCATGACCTACCTACCTCATGTATCCAGTGCTGCACAAAAAGAGAGAAAACAGAAGAAAAAGCTAACGTCATTGCACAATATAAGGATTCGCTTGGAAGAAGCTTTGGAAAATAAACAAGCTGCAAAAGAAGCAAAAAAAGAAAAGGGACAAAAACCAAACACAAAAAGGAGTCATAAGCAGAAACAACAAACAGGTGAAAAAGAAAAAAATAGCTAAAACGCTTTGCATGATGTGCAATGAGTTTGGAAGAAGTGAGACTTGATACTCATCTTGTTCAATTTGTTGGAAATGAATCCACATTCCACCTTACCTACCTATTAAAGTAATCTTACCTGCATGTACTGTCAAGATGATGATACTCTTAGGAGTATATGTACAACTGAAGTTCAAAATTATGAACATACTCGAGATGTTCATTCATCTACATATATTAAAATCGGAGATTCTTTCATAGTAACATCTAATGTTAAGAGATAGACAATGTCCATTCTTATTCTTTTCTGTGTTGGACCTCTGAAGTGACCGTTTTCGAAAGATAATATTTTAATAGACTATTTGTTTCTTCCTCGAATTTCTATCATGTGGCTGCGAGTGTCATGGCTAGCTGTGATTTTAAAGATTTGCTAGATTTAGTATTAACGTTTTTGATACTTTCGTTTTAGGATTTTTGTTCTGTGTAGGCTAAGAGTGACAAAATCTTCCAAAGTAAGTCGTTGATAGTGAAGAAATCGAGGTAAAAATATTTTGGCGTCTTTGGAGGCATAAAAAATATTCTGAAGACAAATTACAGACCTATAATGATAAAGATTATTACTATGATCAAAAACTGCTAAAACGTATTGGGAATTGTTTTTAAAATAACAAACTTTATGACATCTTTTGGCATAATCAAAAATCAAGTCAATTTTATAAGGCTTAATCCGTGTTGGGACTTAGTTTGTGCAAAAATAATGTAGAGGGCCTAAAACAGCAACTTGAGGTACACCATTTCTATGAGGAAACGGAGCTATGTTTTTACCTAATTAGTAAGTAATTTCTAAGTTGTTCTGTAACATGCAACTAATGTAATTGTGCACCTCAATCAATTATATAATAATGTCCTATTATGTTATCTCTATAAATTAGTTCTCACAGAAAATCTGTACAAAACGTCATGATTTTGACATAATCTATAACCATTACATAAGCTAATTATTATTTACACGGTTATAGGTCTGCTCGTTAGTATTATTTTTTCCTCAAATTTCGAACAAAAGATTGTCAGGTTTTCTGCGGCATTTCAAAATAAAACCACAAAGTATATACGGCGCAGACACGTTATAATTTACATATTTAATATTGATTTCTAGCTCCTGATATTTCAAACCAATTTATAGAATTTTATATCTTTATCAACTACTCGCAAGAATTTAAATAAAGTTTCTAGTTAAACAACTAAGGTAAACATTCAGTTTATAAATAAGTATCATTCTACAAAATTAAACAATGATACAATAAAAAATCACATAATACACTGCTTGGCAATTGATATGGTAATTATCAATACGGAAGATTTTATTTGTACATGAAGTTTCACACCAATATTAGCATCGAATAACACCTGTTTTGCGTTCAAAACCTGTAGAGCACCTACGGATTTTTTGATCTAACCGAAACAGAAAATCAAAATATTAGATTAGATCGCAACCTTCATCATATTTGACATGAGGCGTATGCTACAAAAGGTGATAACCACCACGGCAATACTGTCGTTTTAAAAAATATGTTCGTATAATCTGTTATGCTCTTGAATTAACGTTTATGACATTCGTGTTTATTTGTTATTCAATTTGCAAGAAACCACATCAATTAGAAACTAATAGGTATTACAACGTGTCTGCATTTAGACTTGAAGTTGTTGTCTTTTTTGATTAATAGATGCGAGTAATTCATCTAACACTTAAGAAGATGGAATATATAATATAGTTCATGGAATAATTAGAAGCTTTTAGAGCCTTCATTTATAAATAGAGCTGGGTAATCGTGTCAGAACCAGCCAGTCACATAATTTATAGTTCTCGTTTTCAAAAATAATTCTAGATAATCTGGTGAGGAGGGTGGCAAATAAAGTTAGTAGTTTGATCATTCGGTTAGTAGCCATAGTGAAAATTGCAAGTGATTTAGAAGAGGTTATAGTCGGGGAATTATCAATCAGCTATCTTTCAAGGTGAGAATTTACCTTTGGGGTACCTAAACCTAAACGCTAAATTGATTATGTCCATTATAGTAAATTAGAGGATCTTAAACGTTAGAAGGAAGAATCTCTTGCATGCTGAAGCAAAAAGTTTCTATGAACGTATACTACGAACTGAGAAACGATTACGTGGGAAAAATATATGGCGTCATTAATGCCTTCTCTTCAGGGTTGGTTCAGCGATGTCAGATACCTACGCCTATATTAATTTGTCTTTTTAGTTAGATTGTTGGGTATCTTTTACTTACCTTCGTCAGTTTCTAGAATATTTGAATGTTTGAGATCGATATTAGAATTCCACACAATTCGTTAGTATATTCCCATACATTTTTGTACATTGTTAAATGATTAATTTTTAATAATTGTTACTACTATAATTACCAATAACCTCTCTAGTTTTTATTCGACAAGGTCTTGTATGTAGTGATCTGAAAATTAATTCTCTCTCTGCAACTTTTATTTCGAATATTGTGGTATCCGAATATCTGATTCTTTTTTCTGGTGAGTACAACTAAAGTGCCTTCCTAAGCTGTATTGCTTTTCGAAACTACCGCTGCAGTAAATTGAATTGGATCTCATGATAAGTCATTCTTAATTTTTCTGTTTTTGCGAATGCAATAAAAATTATTACTAAATCTTAATACAATAAGTTACGAGAAATGATGAAATTCTAGTTAATATAATTAAGTTCAAGGGTCGATGGCCGCAGTGGTTAGGCGGCTGACTATCGTTGTGAGAGGACGATAGGTGCCGGGGTTCAATTCTCTGGAGGGACGGCGACATTTTTTCTGAGTTTAATCCCGGATCGACTTGCCATTCGCTGTTGCGAGCAAAGTGATTAACAGCGCGGCATCATAAAAGGCGATATGATGCTGTCACAAAGCCATTTGAACACAACTTACACACACCAAACTACACCGCAAGAGTTGCAGTGATATCCAGACAAGTAATACAGCTTACGGAGTCACTCCAACTAAGCACCCACCACACATTAAAAAAAAAGTTAGTTAATTTAACTGTTATATTGAATCCGAAAAGTGTCCTATAGTGTATTACAAATTGCAAAAATCGTTTAGTAAAGAATTATGGACTTATTTCAATCTCTCCAGTATTTAAACAAGTGTTCGAAACCATAATCAAGAAAAAAATTTTGAGTATTGAGTTAGAATAACATTTCATCATCTAAACAACACGGTTTTATAAACAAAAACAACACACACAATTGTGATTTATCGAAAGTATTTGCTTTTGTAGATTATGATCTATTATTACACAAACTATCATTGTATGGATATCACAAGACAATCTGCTCTGACCATTTTTGCACTGTACCTATATAAAAATAAGTAAGAACAAACAGATAAAACATATGTACAATAAACATAAATCATGGTGGCACTTGCTACATGTCAGACATTACAAACTGCAATATTGGTGTTCAGCAGGGGTTACCTTTAGGCACTTTATTTTTCAATCTCTCGATAAACGAGTTCCTTCGTAAGATACCATGCTCTGTGACATTCTATGCGGATGTGGTTATGACGGGCAATATTACACACAAATTAATCAGTTGAATTAATTGAAATTATCCTCAGAAATCAGCTACAAAATAATTATCTGGCAATAAATTTAAATAGGATTTGCACATAGAAACAGTTTTTTTCTAAATTGAGAGAGAGGGATTGTTCTAACAAAGAGGAAAAAGTTATGCAGGCTCGTAATGCTATTTAAAATATGTTATGCTTCTTCTAACTTCCACGGAACGTATGGTTTAGTTTTTGGGGTTCTGAAATAAACTTGAAATCAATCTTAATACTAAAAAGACGGCCAGCAGAATTATTCATAATTCACATTTCGAAAGTATCACGTAAAAATATATCCTTAAGCAAAAATACAATCTATATATTATAGGATTGATGGGGGGACAGGGCGAAATTCTCTCCATATATGGTAATGGTAATTTTGTTTTAATTTCGATGCAAGATTCTTAGAAGTTGCAACTCTAAGTGATAAAAGAAAATTACAGTAGCAACTGGCTCTTCGTTGCAGAGTTACTGACATATTTCTGATTTAGAAAAAGTAAGAAAAAATACTAGAAAAAGATCTGAAAGTGCGATTTTTTTGTACTAGTTTCTCATACAATTTTAAATGTTCAAATATGTAACTGTGTAAAACTGTCTTTAGGAACCTACTGAACAAGCTGGCAGCATGATCAGCGAAACGTTAAATGCAAACTTATCTACGCGAAAACACCCAGAGCATTCCAATGGAAACGATCCACCTTAAAAAAGTCAAAAAGATCAAGAATTATGAAACGCTGGAGCAGGTCGAAAGCATTTTTTAAAGAGAGTAAATTTTTCTCCAATAAAGCAAAACCATGTCTTGCCACCCCCAGGCCTTTTCCTTCCCCTCTCCTGTAAGTATCATATTACAATGAAACTCTTTTCTAATAAGACCAAATTTGCTAGATTTCGTTCACGGGAGCAGAATAATTTAAATAGAAGTAATTTTTACCATCAGCGCGTTTCTGAAGATATCTTCGGATTGGTAAAAGGTAGCGATTCCCGGTTTTCGCTGTTTTATTGGTAATTTAAACTACTTTCTTAATTTGTTGTCAAAAATGTATGTTTCCATTTAATATTTATGGGAAAAACAAAATTCCCGAAAAAATTTAAACAACGTCCTCTAGCCTGGACATCACTTATTAGATTGGTTCCAATTTGGAAGTATTAGATTGGAGGACTAATTCTGTTTTCAACGAGTCTTAAGTTTGCAAAATTCGGTTCAACAGAACTGGAGTTATAAGCGTTCCTTCAAAACAAAGTTTCCCCTCCCCTTATTTGACAAAATACAGTTGTCCGATGTAAAATATGCAAAATTTTGAGCAGATTCCGATTTTTTATATTTATCATAGATCTTAAGTTGGTAAAGTTTGTTTAGTGATCAGTTACGCCCTCTAGCGGTCATCCTATGCCTTTCTAAATAATTGCCTGATGTTTCTCGGGGTCACTCTAATCTGTAATATTCTTCATTGGCATTCTTAATTGACCAACCGGCACATACCTACATTATTTTATACCTGGTGTTCTATAAAAAAAAATCCACTTGTAGTTTTTCTTACTTTCTTTATACGAGCTACATTTTTTTCGGATGAAATGGAAAATAGACTTTAAAACTTTAAAACAAAACTTCTAGCTAGAAGACTAGAGGGGCAAAGACATAAGCTTTGCCTTATTGGTTAAACATGTCAATATAGAAAACTCTTTGTATCATCGATCTATCATATCAGTCATCAAACTAACTGAGGCCCAAATGTTTGGTTTAACTGTTGAAAAACGGTACAAAAATCTAGTACAATACCATGGTGTAAGTAAGAAATTTGGAAAAACAAAACGACGAAAATGTGTCTAATTCAAACAAATTCAATGGACATGCTTCTGCTTTTCACATTTGTTAGCTAATTCACGAAGCGACTTCACAAATTTATTCATGAATAAATTTCAGTTAAAAGCCACCTTTACAGCTGATGAATATAGAAAAGTTTTCAAATGTTGTTAAGGACTCAAAAACATTTAAAACAAGCATTCTTTTTATTTTACCTATATTTGCTATATATTCCGTATTTTATTAAATTAATATGTCTAAATCTCACGCTTAATGTAATATAATATAAATAAGCAAAATCATGATAACGAATTAATAGAAACAAGAGCCACCGATAGGATATAATTCCAAAAATGCTAAGCTTCGGAGGTAAATCCGAAACTACGTCGTAGCGATGAAAAGAAGCGCGCGCCAACCCGTATTACAGAGATGACGTGCTATTTGACTTTGCGCGGTTTGTTAATGGTATAGCCGCCCACGGACTTGCCTGCGCTGATCGCGATACGCATACGAGTGTGTGCTCGTCGGATTCATTGCGTTTAGCGCACGAACCGTGGTTCGTGGAATCGTCACTATTATAAGGGGTCAGTGGATGGAGCATTAGTAAAAGGCGCAAATAGACGCATATGAAAATATATACGAGAAATTCGATATTCCTGGACGTAGTTTTGAGTTGTATCGTGTTTTACGCGGTAGTGATAAACTATTGAACTGATTATTCACTTTCTCCCTAGTTCAGGAATCGCTCCGATAAATATATCCTTTTGGCTCGTTAAATACAAGAAGTACATAAAGTACACATTTAAAATAGCGTTCAATACGCAGGAAAGAGAGACATTATTTGTAAATATTATTTTATATGCTTATACATTATATGAGAATTATTATTTTGTGTCTTTCATGTACAAAGAACTGGAAGTTATGTTTTATTTTTATTTCTTTATTACAATATATGTATTAAAATAAACTCACTCGTTTATTGTGAAAAACCCTTACACTAGTAGTATTTCTCCAGCAGCTAGGTTCAATAAAACAATTGGACCGTAACATTTGGTCCTTCGAGCCGGATATTACTGCTAGTGTTAAGAGGAATAAATTAAACGGTCAGAATAGACCACGAGAGCAAAAAAGACATTTTGTTCAGGACAGATTAGTCCAAGTAAAGTACGACACGTACATAAGGGCATATTTATATACATATTGTCCAAGATAAAATGGCCGAGCAAGCAGCCGAAATAAAAGCTCAAGCAGCCGAGCTAAAAATACAAAGGGGTCAAATAAAGGCTTCCTTGACAAGAGTGAGTAAATTTCTTGATAAGCACGACACAGCCCCGCAGCCGGGTCAACTGAAGGATCGTTGCGAAAAATTAGTGCCCATGTTGGATGAATTTAATAGAATTCAAGACAAATTAGAGCGAGTAGATGAATCTGACTTGCTTACAAATGAGCGGGAAGAGTTTGAAGATAAATACTTCGACCTTCTATCCCGTTTTAATAAAATTATGACAGTCCCACAAGTGCAACACACAGGAAAAGGTGATATTTCCACAGAAATTGTTAAGTTGCCTAGAATCGAATTGCCCAAGTTTTCGGGTGCATATGAGGAGTGGCTGTCATTTTACGATACATTCAATTCGCTTATACATAGCAATACCAATGTACCACTTGTACAAAAATTTCATTATTTAAAGGCATGCTTAAAGGGAGAAGCAATGAATATACTGGATTCTCTTGAAATATCTGCTGACAATTACGGCACTGCTTGGAAAATGCTATCAGAAAGATATAGTAACCAGAGAATAATAGTGCAAAAGCATATCAATGCAATATTCGAACTGCCCATAGCAACAAAAGAAAATGCAATCACGCTACGTCAAATATTAGACGGTGCACTAAAGCATATAAGAGCTTTAACAGCTCTGAAACGTCCAACCAATCATTGGGACGACTTATTAGTGGTAATTATCACCAAGAAACTTGATTCGCAGACAATCAAAGATTGGGAAACGAAGATAGAATCTACGGAGATACCGACATTACAAGAATTAATAGATTTCTTAACCCAAAAATGCCAAACGTTAGAAACCATATTCAAAATCGCAAAAATGCAAACCAAAGAAGTCGCCAAAACATACAAGCAAAGTGCAGCAACGAATGTTGTAACAAATAATAAGGCATCTGGAAATCTTTCATGTACTTATTGCAATATGAGCAACCATATGATTTTTGATTGCAGGAAATTTCTTGCATTCGAAATACCCAAAAGAGTCAGTGAAGCTCAAACGAAGCGACTCTGTTTAAATTGCTTGAAAGGCAATCATAGCACCAATCAATGTACAGTCAAATGGAATTGTAACATTTGTCACAAGAGGCATCATTCGCTATTGCATATCAGCAAAGAGAGCAAGTCCAGTTCAACTGGGACGCCGCAGTCTACAACAGCAAGTCATAGTTGTAATATTAACAACTCAATTGTCCTTCTATCTACAGCATTAATAGAGATTAGGGACAAAAATGGACGCAAAACAAAGTGCAGAGTTTTGTTAGACTGTGGATCGCAGTCCAATTTAATTACATACAAAATGGCCAATTATCTCGGTTTAAAACAAAACCAAATCAATCTAGCTCTAACAGGCATTACCCAAGCCAAAACTCATATCACGCATTCAGTAGACGTGTCAATGAAATCTAGATGCACTGCTTTTCAGGCCGATATAAATTGTCTCATTCTGGAAAAAATATCAGAGTGTTTACCACCTATTTCGATATCACAAAAGGAAATTCATATACCGAAGAACCTTAAACTAGCTGATCCAGAATTCCATATTTCAAAGGAAGTAGACATGCTGTTAGGAGTTGAATTATTTTACAAATTATTATGCATAGGTCAGATAAATCTTGCTGCAAGTGGACTATGTTTACAAAAGACATTACTTGGATGGGTTGTTTCTGGCAAAACAATTGCACCACAGATTTCCACGAATGTTACTTTATGTAATTCTAGCACATTGCAAAATCTAAATAAAAACATATGCAAATTTTGGGAAATAGAAACTTTGCCCAATAAGCTAACATATTCCCAAGAAGAGAAACACTGCGAAAAACATTTTTCCGATACTGTCCAAAGAGACAATGATGGACGATTCGTAGTAGCCTTGCCATTCAAAGATAATATAAATGGTTTAGGAGAATCCTATAATCAAGCTTTGAAAAGACTATATTCCTTAGAAAGAAAGTTGAGCAAAAATACTGAACTAAGAGGAGAATATATATCTTTCATGAAAGAATACTTAGACTTGGGACACATGAGACCAGTCATGCAGCCTGATAATAACAAGGGACATTTTTATTTACCACACCACGCAGTGACTAAAGAAAATAGCCTAACAACAAAAGTACGAGTAGTTTTTGATGGGTCTGCAAAAACCACAACTGGATTATCTCTGAATGACACCTTAATAGTAGGACCTAAATTGCAACCAGATTTATTTGATATAGTGTGCAGATTCAGAACACACAAATATGTTGTAACAGCTGACATAGCTAAAATGTATCGTCAAGTACGTATACATGAAACTTGCATGCCCTATCAACGAATATTATGGCGGGAATCCGACAAAGACGTAGTCCAAACTTTCGAGTTGACAACAGTAACTTACGGAACAGCTTCCGCTTCTTATATGGCAATCAAAACTCTGCAGCAAACAGCAGTTGCAACGAAAAAGTCGGAATCACTTGGAGTTCAAGTAATATTAAGGGACTTCTACGTAGATGATCTTTTAACTGGCACAAACAGCAAAA
This sequence comes from Holotrichia oblita, assembly GCA_023690525.1. Classification (NCBI taxonomy): domain Eukaryota; kingdom Metazoa; phylum Arthropoda; class Insecta; order Coleoptera; family Scarabaeidae; genus Holotrichia; species Holotrichia oblita. The sequence goes on from CM043018.1 coordinate 71,785,054, forward strand.
TTGAAGCACAACGAATAATTACAGAAGTTACAGATATTCTAATGAAGGGAAAATTTGAATTGAGAAAATGGGCATCAAACAAACCAGAGTTATTACAACACATACCAATTTCTTGCAGTGGTTCTACGGTATTAGACTTGGACAAGGGTGAGGGTGTTAACACTCTTGGATTACAGTGGAATACTTCCACGGATACATTGCAGTATGCATTAACGCCAGTGCCCACTTTGAAGACCATTACTAAAAGACAAGTATTGTCTCATATATCTAAAATATTCGATCCGCTGGGTCTTGTTAGTCCATTCACAGTTCGAGCAAAAATGCTAATGCAAGAAATTTGGAAACTAAAACTCGATTGGGATGAGTCACTCCCCTTCAATATACAAGCCACATGGTCATCTTATATACAAGAAATAAATGAGCTAAATGATGTAAAAATTCCGAGGAATACTATTTCAATAAAGCAACCGAAACATTTTGAATTACACGGCTTTTCTGATGCCAGTGAGAAAGGATATGGGGCTTGTATCTATATAAGAGCTACAGATATAAATGGTAACATTTCCTGCAATTTGCTCTGTGCCAAATCCCGTATTGCTCCAATTAAACCAGTAACGATACCGAGGTTGGAACTATGCGGAGCGGTGCTATTGGCACAATTAATATCCAAATTAAGTCCATGCTTGTCAATGAACTTTAGCAAAATATATTATTGGACAGATTCGTCAATCGTCCTATCATGGATACAATCAGGAAAGGCTTTCAAAACTTTCGTAGCCAACAGAGTTGCTGAAATACAAGAGCTGACAGATGTTTCCAATTGGCATCATATCAATACAAAAGACAATCCTGCGGACTTAGTTTCCAGAGGAAGTTCCCCTTCTACTTTAATGCAGACAAGCTTATGGTGGCATGGACCTGAATTCCTGAAACGTCCTTCAAATAACTGGCATCATGCCGAATGCATAACATTAGAGAATCTACCAGAAGTCAAGACAATGACAGTAAGCACATGCAACGAAAACACATTTGACATATTTGAGAGATATTCAAACCTGCATAAATTAAAACGAGTTGTGGCTTACTGCATAAGATTCAAAAATAATATAGAAGCTCGAATAAAGAAAACAACCACAAAGGTTGAGACAGGTTATCTCACCTCAGCTGAGCTAAATCATGCACTTACTTCCTTGATTGTATTAGCCCAGCGGACAGGCTTTAATAAAGAGTATAAGCAGCTGAAAAATAAATGCGATCTAGATGCTAAAAGCAATCTACTATGCTTAGCTCCATTTATAGATGAACAAGGTCTAATGAGAGTTGGGGGCCGACTAAGGCATTCCAACATACCATACTCACAGAAGCATCAAATATTGCTTCCTGCCAAGCATGCTCTTACAAAATTAATAATTCTAAGCGAACATATTAACCAGTTGCATGCAGGCACTCAACAAACTATAGCTGCTGTACGAGGAAAATATTGGCCCATTTCCTTAAGAAATTCCGTTAAGGGAGTAATAAGAACATGTATAACATGCTTTAAAGCGAAACCTACCAATATACAATATATGATGGGTGACTTACCAGCACAAAGAGTCACTTCAGCAAAGGCTTTTGAGAATGTTGGTATTGACTATTTTGGCCCAATTTATATTAGAGATAGCATGAAAAGAAAGCATAACCTTGCAAAATCATATGGTGCAATTTTTGTATGCTTTACTACAAAAGCAGTACACGTAGAGTTGGTAGGAAACCTGTCAACAGAGGCATTTATGGCAGCATTAAAAAGATTTATAGCCAGACGAGGCAAAATTTCTAATATATACTCTGATAATGGCACCCAATTCATTGGTGCGAACGCTGAACTAAAGAAATTGCTTAAACAATTGAAAGGCCAGATAACTGATTCTGAATGCGTTAAAGCATATATGGCTGACAACGATATACAATGGCACTTTATTCCACCTAGATCTCCACATTTTGGTGGCCTTTGGGAAGCAGCAGTTAAATCTGTCAAATTACATTTAACAAAAGTAATTGGAAAAGCATCATTAAATTACGAAGAAATGTACACTTTATTGGTACAAATCGAAGGCATTCTTAATTCTCGACCCATTACTCCGATATCAAATGATCCCAATGATTTAACATTTCTCACACCTTCTCACTTCCTTACTGGTGACAATATTACTTCCATCTCTGAACCCAATTTAACCCATTTAAAAACAAATACCCTTTCAAGATGGCAACATATCCAATTCATCCGAGGACACTTTTGGAAGAGATGGCAACGAGAATATTTAAATCAACTTCAAAGGCGAAACAAATGGAAATCGAACCAGAACAGTGGCCTGAGTCCCGGCAATCTTGTCATCATACGTGAGGACCACATCGCCCCCAGTTACTGGACCATGGGGCGCATTGTCGAAGTCTTTCCAGGAAAGGACGAGGTTATACGCACTGCTACTGTACACACACCCAAGGGAACAATGCAGCGGCCCGCTACAAAGCTGTGCCCATTACCCTTGTATACAGATTGATGTCAACACCCCAACATCAGCATCTGGACTTCGTGTCACCAAGCAGCTACAGCCCCACCACACCAACGAGTGAAGAAGAGAATTTAGTGTTTGTTCGCGTTTGTAATGTATGGACTGTTCAAAGACTGTAATAAGTGCGCGAGTGTTCCCTGTGTTGAAGCCGGTGCCTTCAAGGGCGGCGGCATGTTAAGGACTCAAAAACATTTAAAACAAGCATTCTTTTTATTTTACCTATATTTGCTATATATTCCGTATTTTATTAAATTAATATGTCTAAATCTCACGCTTAATGTAATATAATATAAATAAGCAAATTCATGATAACGAATTAATAGAAACAAGAGCCACCGATAGGATATAATTCCAAAAATGCTAAGCTTCGGAGGTAAATCCGAAACTACGTCGTAGCGATGAAAAGAAGCGCGCGCCAACCCGTATTACAGAGATGACGTGCTATTTGACTTTGCGCGGTTTGTTAATGGTATAGCCGCCCACGGACTTGCCTGCGCTGATCGCGATACGCATACGAGTGTGTGCTCGTCGGATTCATTGCGTTTAGCGCACGAACCGTGGTTCGTGGAATCGTCACTATTATAAGGGGTCAGTGGATGGAGCATAGTAAAAGGCGCAAATAGACGCATATGAAAATATATACGAGAAATTCGATATTCCTGGACGTAGTTTTGAGTTGTATCGTGTTTTACGCGGTAGTGATAAACTATTGAACTGATTATTCACTTTCTCCCTAGTTCAGGAATCGCTCCGATAAATATATCCTTTTGGCTCGTTAAATACAAGAAGTACATAAAGTACACATTTAAAATAGCGTTCAATACGCAGGAAAGAGAGACATTATTTGTAAATATTATTTTATATGCTTATACATTATATGAGAATTATTATTTTGTGTCTTTCATGTACAAAGAACTGGAAGTTATGTTTTATTTTTATTTCTTTATTACAATATATGTATTAAAATAAACTCACTCGTTTATTGTGAAAAACCCTTACACTAGTAGTATTTCTCCAGCAGCTAGGTTCAATAAAACAATTGGACCGTAACAAATGTATTGTGCAGCCGAAATGTCAGCAGACTATCCTAACCAATCCTAACTAACACACGTACTTTGATTGCAAAGCTAATTATCTAAAGTCGGTTAGAGGTAGGCTCGAATTTTCGCTCGAAACGTAAACTCTCAACACTTTAAATGAGTAATTCACTCATTACATAGAAAAGCACAAGAATATTTAACTAGCATCTCGAAAAATAAGTATTCATATATCGCAAAATTCTCATCATTTGGCATGCAGTTAAAATCGGCCGAATTTATAGTACAAATAACGATAATAATAAATTCCTTACATCAATCGTTAAAGATATTGCAGCTCAATAAGAACCTGGATACAAACCTCCAGAAAGCAGTCCTACTGAATATACCGAAATAGTTTTAAATCTGGATTTTCTTTTTTCTCGGTTCACACGATACAGACATATATACGCGCAAACCGACATTATACAGGTGATTGATGAGAATGGCCTATTAAAAGTATTATACAAACGGAACGGAATTTTAAAACGAAATTTTATAGGTAGTTATGGTTGAATATGAACTATCACGTGAAAATATTCTTGAATGAATATCCGGTTAACCGGAAGTGGGCACCAACTTCGATTTAAATAGCATGCTATAAAATAAATTACAGATTCGGCTTCTACGAAAAATTTTACACACATTTCATGTATCCATGACCTATAGCTAAATACCATTCTTTCTGATTTATTCGCAATTAAAGAAAAAAAGTGACAGATAACGATCTTACTTTATAGTGATTTACGTCACGTAGGAGTAAAAGAGAAGAATGAAATTTTGCATACGCGCAGCTGATATTGTGCAGTTACACAACAATTGAAGTTCTTTTCTCTAACATTATACAGGGTGTTTAAAAACTTAATTGCTTATAAATAAGTTCAATCGGCGAAAAGTAGATTTTTTTAAATGGAAAGGTATATATTTTCTTAGATATTCTGATTCTATAAAAGATTCCCTTTTAATCCCTATTAGGTGTCCCTATACCTAAAATGGAACGTGAATAAGTTATAAACGAATTAATTACCCTCTGTACCTAACATGCTCAGATACGTCAATTTACGAAAGCAAGGGTGCTTAGCTTGTTTGTTTTTCATACTTACTTACTATTTATTTTGACATCTGTCATTTCTGTTAATCGTTCTCGCATACACCGAGAGAAATAGACCTGCACTGTACAATAACTATCGTACCCAATATGGGAATGTATTTTGCAACAACAAGAAATTATTGTATTTATTATTGTATACATATTGTAATTTTACTATTTTTTCGTGCTTTATAACAATGCAATTAATAATTTTTACATTACCTATAATAACATACAGATTGTGTCGCTTCTGTACAATACATTTTCCTTAGTGTAATTAATTACGGGTCGATGGCCGCAGTGGTTAGGCGGTTGACTATTGTTGTGAGAGAACGATAGGTGCCGGGGTTCAATTCTCTGGAGGGACGGTGACATTTTTTCAGAGAGTTTAATCCCGGATCGACTTGCCATTCGCTGTTGGGAGCAAAGTGATTAACAGCGCGGCATCATAAAAGGCGATATGATGCTGTCACAAAGCCATTTAAACACAACTTACACACACTAAAACTACACCGCAAGAGTTGCGGTGATAGCCAGACAAGTAATACAGCTTACGGAGTCACTGCAACTAAGCACCCACCACACATTAAAAAAAAAAAAAAAATTAGCATTGAAAATACACTAAATTAAGTAATCATACATTTATTTATTATGCAATGTGAATATAATGAAATAGTAGAAAAAAAACGTATAAAAAATTTAGAGACAGATATCATTTACAATCAATGATCAGCGAGAAGTTTAAAAACGATTTCTGAGAATTTTCAGGGATATAACAAAGGTTTTAACAACCGATAGCAGAGCAATGGTAGAGAACATCAGTAAAAAATTTAGATTACTTAAAAATTTTCCCAAATACTCTCAACAAATGCCATTTTAACAACCAACATAAAGTAAATTTACATCAAAGCTATAAATAATTAGTAACAGTAGTAAAAAGTACAATAGAAAAAGGACAAGAACAACAATAATAATAAGATAAATAAATAAATTATCTAAATGGTTCAATATGGCCACCGTTTCTGCTGAGGCATTCTATAATTCGACGACGTACACTCGGTACGACTTAGTCTTCGAACGATTTTAATAAGGTAACTCACTAAAATCGTTCGAAGACTAAGTCGTACCGAGTGTACCTACTAAATTTTGCCTCATCAGTACAAATAATATTAGCCAAAAACGTAGGATTCTGTTGCATATGCATCAACATGAGTTCACAAAATTCCATTCTTGCCATATGATCACATACTTTAATCTGTTGTACTGGCATAATTGCATAATCGAGCATTTTGTGCTTTTTTAGAATTTTTTATATTGTAAAATAGGTCATTAGACGCACTTCTAATAGATACCTGTGGATATAAGTACATCAAAATATGTGAATTCTTTTAAACTTCTTGCTAGCCATTGGATTTAAATGTTGATATTTTTCGTTAAACGTTCGGCATCTTCATTCTATTACTTTCTTACATTCACCATGTATAATAAATAAACTCATGATTTCTTTATTTGTATACGGTCTATTTTCCATAATTTAGTTGCAACAGTTTACTCAAGTACGATTAACAAAATGACAAACGTCAAAATAAGTGGCAAGTAAGTATATAAAACAAATGAACTAAGCAGCTTTGCTTCAGTAAATTGACATATCTTAGCATTTTAAATACGGAGGCTAATTAAATCGTTATAACTTACTCACCTTCCATTTTAGGTATAGGAACACCTAATACGGATTAAAATAGAATCTTTTATAGAATGAGAATATCTAAGAAAATATATACCTTTCCATTAAAAAAAATCAACTTTCCGCGGATTGAACTTATTTATAAGCAACCAAGTTTTTAAACACCCTGTATAATGTTACAGAGAAGAACTTCAAATATTGTGTAACTACACAATATCAGCTGCGCGTATGCAAAATTTCATTCGTCTCTCTTACTCCTACGTGACGTAATATCACTATAAAGTAAGATCGGTATCTGTCACTATTTTCTTTAATTGCGAATAACTCCTAAGGAATGGTATTTAGGTATAGGGTATGGTACATGAAATATGTGTAAAATTCGTCGTAGAAGCCGAATCTGTAATTTATTTTATAGCATGCTATTTAAAAAATCGTTGTTGCCCACTTCCGGTTAACCGGAAGTGATATTTATTCAAGAATATTTTCACGTGATAGTTCATATTTCATGTTCTTATACAATTGGGTATTGTGTTTCTATAAAAATGCATATCCTCAACAATCTTATTTAAATGCGTCCTCTATATAGTTCTATAGTGGTTACTAGTGCTACCAGTAAAAATTGTGCATGCAGAAAATATTTTGTAAATATTATGTACTAAGCTATAAAATTTTTCTCGCCATCTGCTGATAGTTACGGAAAGTTGAAAACGATCGTGGCGTCTTCTGGTGGTAGTTACGGTATAAGTGTCTCCAAATTTTTATTAAGGTTGAACAATCTTATTAATCTGTGGTCATATCTACCATCATATTGCGGACATCACCTCTAGCTTTGCATGTTTTACATGCCCAAGTTTTTAATTTATTGTTTTGCTTCATTGAGACTAATTCACTTGTTGTTATATTAGCACAATTAATATGGAAATTCTTTGCACAATGGCCACAATGTCTGTTGCAACATATATACCTAATCGTCTGTTCTGTTTATGCTCTTTTCACACAGCACACATGTTATCGCCATCGCTGCTACATACATACTTAAATAAAATTTTATACAGACAAATCCCATCCACACTATTGTAGCTATTGTACTTTTCGAGTTCTATGAGTTAGAAACGCGGAAAAAGATTACGAAAAACGTAAAATCTACCTTTGTTTCACCTTCTTCTTTAACCAGGCAAGATATAAAAGAATATACCTTTTTATAGAATACGAATTTTCTATAAAAAAACTTTGCGACACTATTCTAATATGTATATTTTTTGAAATCTACCAAAGTCCTCCAGTTCTACAATTTTTTTTAGAAGTGGAATTATTGGATAAGTTTATTTAAATTGTCCGCGCACAGTAGCATGGGTCGATTTCGTTTTGTACTTATAATTAGACTACAATTCAAACCAAATATTGATTTCGTATTGTTCTGAATCCCAATATAAAAGAAATATGAAGAGAAAGACTTTCTAAATATGTCTCATATTCGCATATAGTTATAATAGTATTATATGTAAATATGAATTAAAATTCGCTACGATGTTGTTGAAATCAGCGTTATTAATGCTAAAACTATGTCAAGTCGAATTGTAAATCCCACAAGAAATTTAGGAGCAATTGAAATAGTCGCCGACTTATGCAATGTCGTGTTGTGTTTAAGAAGATTACTTTATGTCAATATTAGATTACAGACTATTCATATTCATAAGTTCTACGGATATGAAACTAGTATACAGGGTGCCCCAATTTCCTAGGGACAACATGGGTAACTTCTTTATTTGAAGACATAGAGAGACGGTTAAATTAGCAAAAAGGTGTAGATTCAAAAGCTCACTAAGAATCAATTTTCAAATTTTACTTGCCATGCTTCATTTGTTTAATATTGAAGAAAAACTGAAATCTTCTAATTTCTTTTATTCGCTGGAACTTTTTTATTACTTGAGATATTAAGATGCTGTTTGAAGAAATCAAATTGTAATCTAAATGCTTTTATTGACGCTTAATAAAACAAATTTCTTTTGCGCAAATTATTAGTAATGTCACCTGACCTCAAAATTTTAAATTGGAACCGTGCAATTTTTGTGGCTCCTTTAAGAGGGGATTTTTTTCTGAATACAATCATGTATCGCATGATATGGAAATTTTGTCAAAATTTTGAAAATTAAGCTTATCCTTATTACGAGCACATATAACAACTTTTTGTTTATCGCGATATCTGTGAAAACAACACGGTTGTCATGATACGAACCTGTCAGAAGTGTCAATGTTATTACTTGTGTTACTAATGTGAAATAAAACAAACAAATGTTTCAGATTTACACTGTATTGTAATACAGTTATTTCACATTAATTTTGAAAAATACGATGTATTTTATACGTATATCAAAAGTTTGAAGAGCGTAAAACTAACATTTAATAACACAAATTTCATGTGTGTGTATTATTAGTAACCTAATCTCACCTCAAAATTTTTCATTTGAACTACAGTAAAACCTCGTTATAACGCTCCTGTACGGTCCATAGAAAAAGAGTGTTATAACCGGGAAATCACAAATACTGTTAAAATAAAAGAACATTTATTTGGAGATCTATTTGTCTATGTAAAAAAGTAACACAAAAATTAAAATATTAAAACATAAAAGCAAATAAAATAAAATTTGTAAATATTAAATATTTTATTATTATACTAAATATTTTATTTTGTAGGCCCCGGTTTTAAATAATCGTCCATATGTTTTTGTGTAAGGCAACGCAAACTTTGATCAAAAACCGAATTTTCTAACGATTAATATGTTTGAATGTTGCGTCGTCTACTTCCGGAGTACAGGAGAAAAAGGTTCGGATTGTCCTTAAAGCGTCTAAAACGTCACATACTCTCGGCATGGTTATTGCAGGTGATACTATTTCATCTTCTTCGTCGATTTCCCTCTCTTTTGAAGCACTCTGACGGTCAATTAGGGCTTCTAGGCTTAAAACTTCACTGGTTACAAGATCGTTGTCGAACTCATCAAACCCTTCCAAGGCAAGCTTCTTCTTGATAACAGATTTCGCCAACCTTCATCGACTATCTGTGTTCATATCACACCAAACCAAAGGAAAATGTCAACAAGTGAAAATAAAACAATTAAGAACAATCGTACCTCTTCTGCTCCTTGCTCTCCTATAAAATTTCCAACACCGGCTTTCTTGAAGCAATTACAAATTGTTTATTTTTTGATGTCCACCCACGCAGCATATAAAAAGTGGATAGCGTCGAAAACTGAAATTTTTGGCAAAGCCGAAGTTGAGTTATCCATCATAGATATAGGTATAGCTGGACCATCCTTTTTCTGTAGCCTTGTTTCAGAACTTTTATGATTCCCTGGTCGAGGGGTTGAAGCGCACTCGTGGGGTTGGGCGGCAGGAAAACCAACTTAATGTTTTTTAGATTTACGCCTTTTGGATGCGCAACACAATTGTCCAGCAGTAATAGTACTTTGCGATATTTTAATTTGGTGTCCCACTCATAAAGCCATTCCACAAATCGATCAGAAGTCATCCATGCTCGAGATTGCGACGAATAGGTGCATGGAAGTGTTTTCACGTTTTTAAAACATCGTGGCTTAGCATATTTCCCTATTACGAGCAGCTTCCTCATGTGTGTTCCTATGCTATTTGTACAAACGAGAACCTTTAATCGTTCTTTGCTCATTTTTCCTCCGTGACATTTCTCGGTTTTTAAAACCAAAGATTTATCCGGCATCAGTTTGAAAAACAACCCAAATTTATCCGTGTTATAAATTTCTTAGAGATTGTACCCAGCGGTGAGCGTAGAAATCTGTTTTTTCCAGTCGGATATTAAATCAGAATTTACCGAATTTGACTCACCACAGATTTGCTTATAAACAATTGAGTGTCTGTTCTTAAACCTATCGAGCCACCCTGTTGAAGCGCTGAAATCGGCGATTCCCAGGGAATTTGATACTTGCAGGGCTTTTTCTTGCAAAATTGGGCCACTTATCGGAATGTTAGAACTCCTGTTAGAACTCCTTCCTAAACCAATTTTTTAAAATGGTTTCTAACTCCTCGTATTTTGCGGATCGTATTCTCTTGCGGCTAGTGCCTTCATGAAACGAAACAAAATCACTTCGTCTTTTTAAAATCGTACGCAAAGTTGACGCGCTTAATGATTTTCGACGCGGCAAAATTTTTTTGATTTAAACTAGATTTATCAAACTCTTTTATTAAATCATTTTTTTCTTTGACTGATAACGATTTCTGTGACATTTTTTTAAGTTGCATACGTGCAAGGCAGGACCTCATAAAAGACTGAAAAGCAAACTTGATGTGTATTCGTAAAACAAACAAGTGTTTATTCGTAGAAAGATTGATTGATCGAAAATTCATAGAGCTTACGCGAAACCCTTTGATACAGCAGGTGTTGTTTTCGTGCGGCATTTTCTTTTAATCTTTTGTCAATTTGCCGAAATATATTGCAAAAAGAAATTAAAATATGTTGAATATTATCTTCAATAGGTGCGTTATAACCGGGAAATCGGGGCGTTATAACGAATAAAATTTCAATGGAAACTTACTCGTTGGGACCGGTACCGACAGAAAAACGCGTTATACCCGGGAAATCGTTATAAGCGGGAGCGTTATAACGAAGTTTTACTGTATATAATTTTTTCTTCTGAGTGCAATTGTGTATCGCATGACATGGAAACTTCTTAAAAATTTGAAAAATTAAGCCTATTCTTTTTAGGAAGCAATTTCAACTTTTTATTTATCATACTATCTACGAGAAAAGCACAGCATCATACATGTACTCACAGGAAACGATAGCATCGTACTTACAGTCTGGCAAATTTGAACTGAAACAGTGAGTCATCACGGCGCAGGTAGGCGGAGCGAACTCGATGACCTCGTTATACTCCCTGCCAAAAGTAAGGTACCAGTATTTTATTTAGCTGTATGTACTAGTAGTAACACCTTGGTTGGCGCGGTGTTATTAAAAATTTTTCATTAATTCATGTTAAAGTAGGTACATATATTTGAATATCTGTTTGTTGAATGAAATAATTGTTGTTTAAATTAGACCTATAGAGTGGAAACAAGCAGAGATTATAAAATTAATGTAAAATACATTGAGATTATAATGACTGACGTAAAGTAAGTTTTAATTGGACTTTACTGCTATTTTAAAGACAAAAAAAAATTCAGAACAGAATTATAATAAAATCCCGAATGCTAAAACAAATGGGTCTACCCGTAACATATTTTTTAGAAATTTTATGAATAAAGCCGTACTGGTATGTTAAATGTTGGCAAAGGAATTATTCCAACCACAGATCACATATCAGTTCATTGGAATAAAGTTTGAAGTTTATTACGATAGGTATGCGTTATCACGTTTGCTACAATTTCTTTATTTTGTGCGTTTACATAACGTCCGCTTAAATGACCCGATGTTCCAGGCATTTTGACCGGCACTATAATAAACGTGTGTGTGCAGTTCATCTAAGCTCCCTGCCACTGCACCTGTAATTCGCCACGCCTATACGTCATCGAACGTGCGAATCACCGAAAACTGCAGGATGATGTGCACTGCAAGACGGCATGTGTCTCATCGTCATTGCAGTTCATTTCTTCTTTGCCTAATTACCCGAATTGACCCCGGCTTGACCCAACCCACTTGTGCTACTGCGTTATTTCAGTTCAAATTTGCCAGACAGTATCTTTGCAACAACTTTCACGGTGACGTTAGGACAGTATCTGTCACTATAGTAAGAAGCACGATCTTTGCTGGGCTGCAAGATCACCTGATTTGACTTCTTCTGATGTTTTGTGGGGTACTGTTAAGGTGACGTTACACAGTTGTGCGGGAAGTTTAAATTTTCCTCATTTTTAGAGTACCGTAGATTTCTAAACGCGAAAGAATATAGAAATTATTATAATTTCGATAAAACTATAACTGCATTAGGCAGTTGCTGATTAACAAAAGAAAATTGGAAGACCTGTAATAAAAAAAAATAGTAAAAATTACTTGACGAAGTAAGGCTTTTTTAACGATATCTCTTAATTATAACCTAGATATATACATGTAGTTCCATAAAAAAGACAAAGTAGCTAGAAATATAGTGTAATTAAAAAATGTATGGTATTTTTTTAATAAAAGCTCACTAATATGATGCCGAAGGCAAATGTACATGCATGAAGTTCAGCGACTGTGACGCTCATTAAATGTCAATAGGTTTGTTCCTTTTAGACGTTTACAACACGTCGCATGCAGTGATATTCGAAACTCGCTCTTACGACAATGCAAATGGAATAGGGTATTATTATGGCGCATGATAGTGCCTTTCACTATATAAAGCAGGAGATCAAATCGAACAAAGCTATTTTTAGTAATAAAATTTTTAATTGCCATAACAAAATTTAAAACCTTATGAGAAATTATTAATTATTTTCTAAATATTTTAAATTTCTAAATATTGAGGTTTACTATTAATCTAAGGCCTATATACGTATTTTTTTGAAAAAAATTTTGTTTTATGTCAAATTGAAATTATTTTTACCAAATTATCGTTTTATACTATACTTGCAATTTAAACAGTTTAACAAATTAGAGGGAACAAAAAAGTATTTTTGTTATTAAATTATATTTTAAATATGTTTCACCAGTATGCAACAGATTACTACAGAAAGTAATAAATTAATAAGGATACTTAAAAACCTAAGATGTTAAATAAAAATACCTTAATTTTTACATAAAAGGCTAGTTATGGGTAAGAAAAAACACAGCTTGCTTTTTTATTAATTATTTCTGGAAATATAAAAGTCTGATAAAATGTTTCTAATTTAGGAACTACTTATTTCATTATTGATATAATAATAAATTGAATTGTTTGTTCTACAAACGTTTTATTGATATGTAAACTGGTACAGGTAGGTACATTTTTTAATTTGAATTAATCCATTATTAGCTATAAGATCTAGAAAAAGCTAAATATATTAGACCGAAATTTCAAAAAATTTATATATAGGACTGAATATCATATTTTACTTTTTACCCGTCGTTTCTGCATTTTCAAAATTCTAGGGTTTTTATAAAAATACATTGGCGAAATGATGTGTATTTCTTGCTCTTCTACCCATTCTGAAATCCTGAAAAAATTACTCTACACTACTCTATGCATGTACCTAATTCTTATGCTAGCAAATCCTTTAGTAAATCGATAAGCTATCCCAGAATAAAATATTTATATACGTATATAATACCGCTATATACACAAACCTGGAATTACTATACTGTATATACGGTATATTTATTTACACTAATAACAATAATAGTAAAAAATGCTAACAAATAAATCTCTTGCGAATTCTTGCAGGAGTATAAAAACCAACTAGCGAACAGTAGAAACAGAATTAGATACAATACGGATGCACAACTACATCAGATGTAGTTGTGGAGTAAGTAAACTTTCGAGAAAACGAATATGTAATTTTTACCCCAACGTATTCATTGCTCGCTTTACCCTTTCTTAATCCAATACAACTGACAAAGATACACCGATAGTCTGATTATTCAGGTAAATCCAAATAGTACATAGCAAATAAACCTATAGTACGGAATTAAAACAAGGTCATTAAATTTAAAGGGAAATTTGTGATGTGTATAGAAATTAGTACTCTCCGAGCCATCTATGTTTCACTTGCAACATGAAATATAGTTTGAACGATATAATGAAAATTTAGGCGCGGCTCCATAAAGTTAGCCCCTCACTATAAGCAATTATAATAAATCTTACTTTTATTCGTTTGTAGGTGTTTGATAGCGAATTTCCAACGTTTGATAGTCAATAGTTCATTAGCAAACAATAAAACAAATTCTTCGGAAAAACCTCTGTGATGTTAGCCCCTCATGTCGTCATTTTGACATCAAATTCAATTTTATTTTAGCAGAATCGTTTGTGGGTCGTTTGTAGGTGCCTGATCGCAAATTTCCAAAGCTTGATAGTTGATAGTTTATTAATAAATAATAAAACAAATCTAGTAGGATATTAGGCAGGCAACCAAAATTACATCAGAAAAGCGACCTATCGGACATATTATGTAAAAGTGGCTTCACATGCAAGCTTTTTTTAGCGGACAACAAACAACCAATAGGATTTTAGATTTCCAAAATTTTAGAGTTTCAGTCAGTACCTACGCTAAAAGTTAATTTAACGTTAACTTTTGGTGTACGAAAATGACTGAAAACAATATAAAACTGCATATATTGACAGTTGTGGTTATGTTATAGGTATATTTGGTGTGTGCTATTTGATATGTGCTACTGATAATTTATTTTTTATTTTATTTTATATGATTTTCGCATGTTTTTTTGGTTGCCTATACAATATTCTGCAAAACTTGTTTCATTGCTTATTAATAAATGATCAAATATCAAACGTTGGAAATTTGTTATCAAGCACCTATAAACGACGCATAAACGATTTTTCTCAAGGGAATTTAAATTCGATGGCAAATGTGGCCGGGATGAGTTACAATTACATATGTTCCCCATAGGACGCTTTTCTGATGTAATTTTGGTTGCCTGCCTAATATCCTACTAGATTTGTTTTATTATTTATTAATAAACTATCAACTATCAAGATTTGGAAATTTCCTATCAGGCACCTACAAACGACCTACAAACGATTCTGCTAAAATAAAATTGAATTTGATGTCAAAATGACGACATGAGGGCTAACATCACAGAGGTTTTTCCGAAGAATTTGTTTTATTGTTTGCTAAATGAACTATTGACTATAAAACGTTGGAAATTCGCTATCAAACGCCTACAAACGACCTACAAACGAATAAAAGTAAGATTTATTATAATTGCTTATAGTGAGGGGCTAACTTTATGGAGCTCTTTGTAGCGCTCCCCTTGTTTAACATGAAAATAATGAAATAAAATTTTACTGTCGCCATGTAAATACAGATGGCGCATGAATGCAAATTTAAGTA
This sequence comes from Holotrichia oblita, assembly GCA_023690525.1. Lineage (NCBI taxonomy): Eukaryota > Metazoa > Arthropoda > Insecta > Coleoptera > Scarabaeidae > Holotrichia > Holotrichia oblita. The sequence continues at coordinate 71,800,441 of CM043018.1, forward strand.
GATTTAGGATCTAAAGTAGATTTTATATAATTCCAATGTATTTGTTGGTTTTCTGAAGACAGATGACCTTTACTTGACCTTGATATAATAATCCTGTATGTTGATTCGACATCGTAGGTGACCGTACCGTAAAAATAATTTTCATGGGCAGCCTGTGAAGCGATTTAATATTAATAATATCTATTAATTATACGAGATATGGCAATAAAGGAATAAAGCATTACTTTCCGTAATAACGAAAACTCGTTCAAATTTCACTGGCGCCGACTACGTACTGTTTTCATGTTGGAAAGACTGCGTCGTAACAATTTCTGAAAATATTTTCAGATACAGAAATCATATCTGTTGATGAATAATTATGGTAGTTCTAATAAAGAATATTAGACATTGTACGCGCAAAGAAACTGCCTCTCTATTCATATTGACATCTAATCGCGTTCGTCCACACTTGAAATA